>JAJJWW010016963.1:0-43811 GCA_023531295.1 Papaver armeniacum | reverse complement strand
TGGGTTGGATGGTTACACCCGGGATAATTACACCCTCCGATAAATGATAAGGGGTACCTGAATGACAACCCCTTAACTTCAGCTGGGCCTGTCTTTAGTGTTTCTCCAAAAGAAAGATACCCCTTAACCTTGGCTCAGCTCCTTTTAGTGTTGGTAGGAGCTTAAAGGTGTCTTTCCTACGTATTAATGCAAGTGCACAGGCCTATTGGAGGCAGTGGCAAGCACAGGTCGAACCACAGAGAACTAGTGTGTGCAAGATTGTTCTAAAAGTTTCTCAACTGTTTTCAGAGAAGGTGACTTAAATGTATGCTTTTGTTTATAGTCTTTACGACTGAGTTGAGGATTACACAGCTAAAGTAAAGGTGAAATACAAAGATTGAGGTTGCAAGTACTAGGATTATCAAATCCACCACTAGTTTAGGTTATGCGATTCAACTAATTCGAATGCTTTTGTTCCTATGACAGATAAGGATAAAGTGTCAGGTTTGTCACTTATCTATGGAGTTTCACCAATTGAGGTTTCAATTATCAGCTGAGAATACTACTCAGAGCATTAGATGTCTATTTAAGAACAAGTAATCAAAGAAATAGCAATAATAATTAGAGTATGAGCTGAAACATACTCAACACAATGTTATCCTAACTACAATGGATGCATGACATTCATTGTGAGAGCAGAAGGCATTGAGATGTTAGCATTGAACTTCTCTTAAACATTAAGCATGCAAAAACACTTCAAATAGAGTTGAATAGCAGAACACCAAACTAGGGTTTCATTGTAAATCCTAGCTAAGTAATTTAGAACATATTCAACATAAAAACAGACTTTAAATTAAATTTGTAAACTAAACTAAGAACCCTAAAATTGACTAACTCTTCTCTTACATCAAAAACATGAATTTATAGTCTCAAAACATTTCCAACTAACAACTACACTGACCCAAACCTGATTTCTCCCTTGCTTCACATCTGAATCGACCATGCAGGGGGTTGTTGGATAAAACCCTAATCCCAATCTGCCTCAACCCTAGCTTCTAGGGTAAGAGAAGCTAATGGTTGAGAAAGTGCGAATTAGGGTATGGAGGAGGTGGTGTTGATGATGTTCTTTGTCAGGACAAGGTGATGATGGAGGTGGTGATGGCTCTGTGATAGGTATGGGTGAATGTGGAGAAGAGGGATGGGTTTTCTCTGTTGGAGTCGTGAGAGAAGAAAGAGAAAGAGAAAGAGAAAGAGAGGAATGGGTTAGGTCGATGGGGGTATAGGTGATAGGGGGTTTTGCTGTGGAGCGGGCGCGTGAGAGGACGATGAGAAGGTTGGACCGAGCGTAGGATGAAGATGCGCGAGATCCGAACGGCTCAAGGAGAATCGTGGTGATTTGGTGTGGAGCGGGAGCAGCGAGAACTGATGTGAGTGATGAAGCGACCGTAGGATATAGCTAGGCGTGATCTCAACGGCTTGGAGTGGACGGGCTCGGATCCGGGTCGCGGGTCTTGGATAGCTTGGGCCCATGTCTTGTAAATGGTTTGCTCCTGATGCGCGCGCGGGCTTTGGCTTTCTGCTCCATAGACGCTTGTCTCCAATTCTTTGCTCTTTTGGCTCTTCAATTTCTCCGAGCTTTATTTATTACCTAAAAACACAAAATTAATTAATATAAATATTTATTCTTGAAAACAAAGAAAACACAGAATCTGGGATAATATTTGATTCTTGAGCACAAAAGATGAGTTAAATGCCAATAAATAGATGTATAAATATGCAATATTTGGCACTCATCAAATACCCCCAAACCTGAATTTTACTTGTCCTCAAGTGAAACAGAAATTAAGAAATCCTAACTATACCACTATGTCGCCGGGTCTCTCGAATGCATTTAGCGTATGCACTAAGCCTTTAAACCCCTAGGTGTCCCTAGTGGACGAGTTGTAGTCTCGTGAGGGTTTACCAGAGGTGTACCCACAAAACCTTCTCCAACTTCAGAGTGTAAAAAAAATCTCAAGCATCCAAGAAGCTATGAGGACATAGAGTTTATGCATGCTAGTAACAAGAAGTTAGAACTATCAAAGAACGCATTCTCATCCTTAAGTGCTGAGCGAGAAGTAACCATACCATATGAAAGAATTCGGATTCGATTGTGATCATAAGCCTCGACTTCTACCTCACCATTAGGGTTTTATGATAATTGCACTCAAAAGATCGCTTTTTTAGTCTCTCATGTGTGCAGGCAGGAATAAAGAGAGAAATCCTGCACACGTTATAGGTAAGAAGGGTAACCTTCCGAAATAATTTCTGGAGACTCCACAGAAGTGTGGACAAAAAGAATTTTTTTCTGATGATCTCTAAGAAAGGAAATCAACCATTAGCAAGGGTGGGAGTACTCACTTACCTTCTCACCCGATCGGCAATTAATATCACTCTCTCAAAGATTCATAGAAACGTCTTCAATCTTCGGTCTTCAATAGCTGATGATGAACTTCTGAACTTCACAAAAACTTGAAAAACATTTTTTTTTTTTTTTTTTTTTTTTTTTTTTAACTTAGTACATGAAATGAAAATAACAATAAAAATCAATTTCTCACAAACTTCATTAATTCTCATCTTCTTTTCTTTTCTTTCCTTTGTTGCACATAAACCTTGGACTATATCAACTTTTCTTCAAATATTCTGATGATGCTCCGCTTGCTGCTGATGATGTGTTTCTATGAATCTATTGATGTTGTTGAGAGGGAGAGAGTGATGCTAACTGCAAAACGGTATTTAGAAGAAGTTTTCATCTTTAGACGTCACCCTCATGATTGACGGAATTAGCACTCAAGAGATCAAAAATAGTGCTGAAAGTGGTGCAAAGTTGGGTAGCTCACCATTCCTACCCGGAATTGACGTACAGTGACACACACTCTAACAGCTTTTCTAGAAAGTTACAAAGAGTGAAGGTCGGTACCTCGCTTGATGTAAAATGGGTAGTCTCCACTATGGTTGATCACAATTCTACTACCGAATATCTAAACAAAGACCTAATTCGCCCTCCGATATGGTTAAATCCAACTTTAACGCTCTAATCAACTAAGAAACCCGATTGCGTTCTCCGACTTCCAATTTCGTTATTTCGGTCGGACTCTTTATGTAAACATAGCTAGAAGCATGCTAGTGACTCTAAAATCTCTAAAAGTTGGAGGTTTTTATGCAAATATTTACAAAGAGTTTTTTTTTTTTTTTTTTTTTTTTTTTTTTTTTTTAATCAAAACAAAAAGACTAAAAACTCTAAATGCAACTCTAAATGCAAATCACACCCCCAAACCTAGATCAAACATTGTCCTCAATGTGTCAACAGATATAAAGAATTTAACAGTCACATACCATGAGAACTATGTTGAGAGGAGAAAAGGGAAGAGATTACCGGATGCAAGAGGGTGTTGCTAAACCATAGAAAGATGAATGCTTTGAAAGCAAACAATCAAGAGCGCAAGACAAAAAGTTTGGTTAGCACACATCAAAAACTATGCAAAAAGAAAAAGAAAAGGGAAAGAGAATGGATTGTTGGTCCATGAGTATATACACAAGTGAACTAGATCAGTCCACAAAGATGGGGTCTTCCAAGTCAACGGTCTCAACTTCTGGTGGAAGATGCTCCAGAAATGGTTTCAATCTCTGACCATTGACTTTGAAAATGTTCTTGTTTGCTGGGTTTTCAACTTCTACAGCTCCATGGGGAAAAACGGTACGTACCAAGAATGGTCCTGACCATCGAGAACGTAGCTTTCCTGGAAACAAATGCAATCTAGTGTTGTACAATAAAACTTTCGACTGGGTGAAAGACTTGCGCACGCGCTTGTCGTGAAACACTTTCATCCTATGTTTGTACGTTTTGGCACTATCATATGCATCATTTCTCAACTCTTCTAACTCATTGAGTTGAAGTTTTCTACGGGTTCCAGCCTTATCAAGATCAAAATTCAACTTCTTCACAGCCCAATATGCACGGTGTTCTAACTCAATGGTAAATGACATGCTTTCCCGTACACAAGTCTCAGGAGGAGACATCCCAATGGGAGTCTTGTATGCAGTTCTATAGGCCCATAAAGCATCGTTTAAGCGCAAAGACCAATCTTTCCTAGAAGGATTGACGGTCTTCTCAAGGATATGCTTAATTTCCCTATTAGAAACTTCTACTTGGCCACCGGGTTTGAGGATGGTAAGGTGTTGCTACCTTATGAGTGATTCCATACTTGCGCACTAGTGATTCAAAGGGTCTATTGCAAAAATGACTACCTCCATCACTGATTATTGCCATAGGGGTTCCAAAACGGTAGAAAATGTTCTCCTTAAGAAAAGAAAGAACAACTTTATGGTCGTTGGTTTTGGATGCAATGGCCTCTACCCACTTAGAGCAACTGCAGTGGTGCGAGTATAACCAAAGACCAAAGAGGGAAAAAAAATACTAAATTTGGGTTTAGTCCGTTGAGTGACGCAGTGGGAGGAAGACTAAATTTTGGTGGAGCGTAAACTATACGTTCGCCTGGTGTGGGGCGTGAAGTATACGTTCGCCTGGTGTGGGGCGTGAAGTATACGTTCGCCCGGTGCCGAAAACTTAAGAAAAGAAAAACAAAAAAAAACAAAAACAATGGGGCGTTGGTATAATCCACGCCCCATATACATATTCTAAATTTTTGAGTGGGGCGGAGGTATAAACCCCCGCCCCACAATAAATTAAAAAAAAAAAAAATTATGGGGCGGGGGTATAAACTACGCCTGCTGTGGGGCGTAGACTTTACGTCCGCCTGGTGTGGGGCGAATACTATATCAACGCCTGGTGTGGGGCGAACACTATATCAACGCTCGACTAAAATTTGGGTTTGGTCTTGGTCGCCGACCAAATATAATCGCCCATTGTTCATTTAGTCTGGGATTTGGTCGATGGTCCGTCCCGCTACGCCTGGTTCAGAGACCAAATAAATGGGTTTAGTCGCCCACTGCAGTTGCTCTTAGAGACATAATCAACAGCAACAAGAATGTATAACTTACCTTCAGAATTAGGAAATGGACCCATGAAATCAATACCCCAAACATCAAACAGCTCAACAATCAAAATGGGTTGTAAGGGCATCATGTTTCTCTTAGTGATACTTCCTAATTTCTGGCATCGGTCACAAGCAACAGAAAATGCATGGCTATCCTTAAACAAGTGTTGGCCAATAGAAACCGCTTTGCAAGATCTTTGCAGCGCTTTTCTTGGCACTAAAGTGGCCTCCACATGCATGGTCATGACGAAAGAGATGACGTCCCTTTGTTCGAATTGGGGACACATCTCCTAATGATTTGGTCTTGCAAGACTTAAACAAATATGGGTCATCCCAAAGGAAGTGTTTAACTTCAGCCAAGAACTTAGAACGGTCTTGTTTAGACCAATGCAAGGGCATTCTACCCGTAGCAAGGTAGTTCACAATATCAGAAACCAAGGCATTTCGAGACACAAGCATCAATTGCTCATCAGTGGAATGATTCCCTAATTAACACAATTCATCAAACCAGATTCGACATTCAATCTAGACAAGTGATCACCAACAACATTCTCTGACCCTTTCTTATCTCGAATTTCGAGGTCAAACTCTTGTAACAAGAGTATCCATCGAATTAAACGAGCCTTAGCATCTTTCTTAGACAAAAGATATCTCAATGCAGCATGGTCAGAATAAATGATGACCTTAGATCCTATCAAATAAGATCTAAACTTGTCTAATGCAAACACAACAGCTAGCAACTCTTTCTCAGTAGTGGAATAATTCAATTGAGCATCATTAAGTGTTTTACTAGCATAGTAGATCACATAAGGGAGTTTGTCTACTCGTTGGCCCAAATACAGCTCCTACAAGATAGTCGACGCATCACACATAATCTCAAATGGTAATGTCCAAATCAGGCGGTCGACTATAGGGGCGAATGTAAGGAGAGCCTTGATTGCTCCCATGCTTCCTTACAAGCATCATCAAAGACAAATGCAACATCTTTTGCAAGAAGATTGCACAAGGTCGTGAAATTTTACGAAAGTCTTTGATGAATCGGCGGTAAAACCCGCATGGCCTAGAAATGATCTGATGTCCCTCACAGAACGAGGTTGAGGCAAGTGTTGAATGAGATCTACCTTGGCTTTGTCTACTTCTATGCCTTTTTTCCGAGATAATATGCCCTAGAACAATGCCTGAGTTAACCATGAAATGACATTTTTCCCAATTCAAGACCAAACTCTTTTCCTTACACCTAATCAGCACACAAGTGAGGTGATACAAACACTCATCAAAAGAAGAACCAAACACCGAAAAATCATCCATAAAAATCTCAAGGAATTTATCTACCATGTCGGAAAATATTCTCATCATGCAACGTTGAAAAGTAGCGGGTGCATTACACAACCCAAAAGGCATACGACGGTAAGCAAATGTTCCATAAGGACATGTAAATGTGGTCTTTTGTTGGTCTTCGGGTGCTATGTGAATTTGGTTGTAGCCAGAATAGCCATCTAAGAAGCAGTAGTGACTATGTTTTGCTAACCTTTCCAGCATTTGGTCAATGAATGGAAGGGGAAAATGGTCTTTCTTGGTTACTGTGTTCAGTTTCCTATAGTCAATACATACTCGCCATCCAGTGGTTGCACGGGTGGGAACGAGCTCATTCATCTCGTTTTGAACTACAGTAATGCCAGACTTCTTGGGTACTACCTGAATGGGGCTGACCCACTGGCTATCAGGGACTGGGTAAATGATACCCGCATCCAAATAGCTTCAAGATCTCACCCTTGACAACATCTCTCATGTTGGGGTTAAGTCTCCTTTGCATTTCCTAGATGGTTTAGTGTTCTCCTCAAGGTTTATGTGATGCATGCAAATTGTGGGACTTATACCCTTAAGATCGGAGATGGTCCAACCTAAGGCTCCTTTATGTTCTTGAAGTACTTCTAAGAGTCTACTTTCCCGTTACGTGTCTAAACATGATGCAATAATCACGGGTAAAGTTTGAAGGACCTAAGAAAACATACTTCAAGGTATCGGAGTAATGGTTTCAAATCAAGCTTAGGTGGTGTATCAAGAGGTGGGGCAGATTTGGTATCAGAGAGTGGAAGGGGTTCCACTGCATTCTGCCATTTAGCAATATCCATGGGTGGCACAGACTCTAGCAAAGAGTGGACTTCACCAATGTACTCAGACTCAAAGAGATCTAAGTCTGTTTATGGGTGAAAACTACTCCTGCAGAATTTGGTAATTTGGGGTGTGGATGAGGAATGAATTTAAACCTTTAAACAAATGCACTGCGCGGTGAGTGCTTGTAGATTCGAGAGATCAATCATGTGCAAGTCCGGCCTAAACCAAGAAATGGCCGTTCCGACTTGTTTCGGTCACAAAGTGAAGGAGATGGGGTTGATCTTAGGGAGGGAAGCGAAGAAGGTGTTGAGATTGTGAAGGTGTTGGCTTGCTTATGACTTGTGACGAAAAGTGAGCGAGCTTACGGTTAATGTAAGGAGGCTCGGGTGTTGATTTTTTGTCTTGTTTTAACTTGTGTTGTTGTTTGAAATAGGGCGGAGAACCTATTTATACAAGTCATTGAGCCTCATTCACGTCTCTCGTGGGAAGTGGAGGAAGTGGAGTGATGGAGTAGTGGAGTTGTGCGTCGACCGGTCTTGCCCACTTCTCCCCTGTTCATCTCTAACCGTCCATGACTTCCTAACACGTTCTTGTGATGGCGCGTTGCACGCCGCACGCTAAACCGCTGACCAATACCCCCATATGTATCCCCCAGTTTGTGACATGATTGATGTCTGAATGTGCGGATCGTGGATCCACGAAAGATAGCATGCAATGATGAATTGAATAACCGCGTTATTCGAAAGTCGATACTTGTGAAGTATCGTGTGTATTTTATGCAGTCGCATTGTGGTGTGGTAAAGTGATGGGTAATGACGCCTCACTAACCAAATAACTCCCGACCGTGGTTGTATAACCAAGTGGTGAAGTTGAACGGATGAGATGATGTTTGAGACACTCATCTGCGGCCGTTAATGAATACTAGGGTTTTTGAAGAGGTGCGCAAGCATCACTCTTCAGCTTGGTCGAAACCAAGCATGGGAAGGGCTTTGGAGAGGACCGACCGATCATGCATGTTGATAGCATGCAGGTGTACACGTCCATGTCTCACTTTCCCAAGAAGGCGCGATCTAGGCCACTCAAATTGACCGGCACACTTGAGTGGTTGAGATCGGTTTGCGGCAGAAATTTCTTACCTCAAAGGAGTTGATAACCGCGTGATATTCCCGCACGCGTTCCAAGACAACCGTCCTTGATCGGTCTTGGTCGATCACTCCAGCGTGTAGGTGGTAGGTTGATGTTCACACCTATACCTGATTATCCCATGAAAACGTGATCTAAGCCATTCAAATCATCCGGTGAAGTTGAGCGGTCGAGATCAATTTGCAATTTGGGAAGTGTAACCACGCATGTTTGGGCGGGCGTTTTGGATTAGCCGGGCATGATATGCCTTGGCCGACCGCATGAGGAGATAGATGGGCCCACGGTGATCATGCTTTGGTATGACCGGACTGTTTAATCTAATCTGTGACCCTCCATTCGTCGGAGAAGATGGACGCGCGTGATGGCTTGAAACCCTAATTTGGCTTTCAAAGCCGTGCGCCACCTCTTGTTTGGGTGACGATTTTGTCACGGACAAACATTGTTGGTCTTGACCGACCGGTCAAGTGTGTAGGCGGTCTCACGGTGATCGTGTTGACATGCTCCCAGCCCTTTAAGTCTACATCTACACCCCCCATCTATACCTGCGAAGATGGATGGTTGAGACTATTTTGCGACACATGTAATATGCCGCAAACCCTTATTTAGGGTTTTCCGTCCAAAATGCTTGGTATGAACGTCTTTTTGGCAAGCAAGGCCAATGGCCGACCATGCGGGTCGGCCGTGGGTATTCCATACCTACTTGGGGGTGATGGAATTGATCCGGGGTCATCCAATCATGCTTACGGAGTTGGATGACTCGCGATCGAGATCATATCCGGAGATCGATACGATCAAGTCCGGATGCTCAATCGGGCTAGTATAACACACCGAGAGGGGCTCAATCGGGCTAGTATAACACACCGAGAGGGCTCAATCGGGCTAGTATAACACACCGAGAGGGCTCGGGCTAGTATAACACACCGAGAATCGGCCATGACGGGTATTTCGTACATGGTTTCATTATAGTGCTTGGAGGTTCGTGTTACTCTATATGAGTAACACTCACCATCATGCTACACTAATAATGAGTACAGAAATACAAGGATGATATGAAATTCACGAGAATGGGACCGTTGCTACATGCTCCATTCTTGGTGAATTAAGTGAGGGAGTATCCAACACTTATAAATGGCTTTATCTTTTACAAGATGTCGGCGCATGATTTTTCCGGTTTTACAAATTTAACCTTAAACGAAAATCCACCATCAACATTAAGTCCCCTGCCTAGCACACAATGGTTACACTATTGTGTGGTAGGCATGAGATGGTGACATATACAAACGTAAGAAGACGAGATAAAGAAAGTCTACCTGGAGGGGTTCCTGCCGTGGGTAATCCTCCATACCCGTGTGATCACAGGCCTTGACAGACCGGGTTCCTCCCTTAGGTGCTTGATCTAGGGGTAGGATTCTTCTTCAGCTGGAATTCCAGGTGTGGGTGCTTTACACACTCCCGGTTGAATCGCTAGAGTCCGGATGACCTTCTGATTCTCGATTAGGGTTCACAAGAGAGCCTGACTCGGTCGGTGTTGAATCCTCATTCATCGGGCGCCGCAATCGCTTTAGGGCTTCCTTAGCATATATGCAGGTGAGATTCTGAACCATTTTTTACGATTTTGCAGTAGAGCTTCCTCGCAGAAAGTGCGTTTCCCCATCATGTCGAACAACAAAGGATCATCTTCTTCTTATCACCTGTGGTCTTCAGTCAAACGTGCACGGCCTGCGTCTGAGCTCCATGATGGATCCCCTGCTCGTGTTCTCCGCGTCAAGAAGATCATACCGGTTCGTTTCTTTTATTGTTCTAAACAATTACTTGTGCTTCGTAATGATCAGGTGAATAATACTTTCATTCTTGCAGAGATATCCTACTGGAACATGTGTGACGGTTATTGATGATGACGACTTGACCAGCCCTCTTCTTTCAAACTCAAACGCGCCTACCTCTGTGGATCTCGAAAATGCCGACCTGGGTATCTCATCTTTTGAATACCCCAATGCAGGTCTCACATTTGACGTTCGTATGAAATGTTTGTCCTCTAGTTACCGAAATGTTGGTGGATTCTTAGTGCAGAAGGAGTTTGTGCCTTTGTACACAAAGCTATGGAGAAAGTACGGTCATATCGCAACCAGGAATGTGGTCCGACACTGTTCATCTGCTTTGGTCACCATGGTAAACTGCCTTCTTCCCATGATTGCTAAGATGGAGAGTATTTCTATCCGCAACGTTGCTGAATCAAGTCTCGAAAAGTGGGAGAATATGGTATCTACCTGTGAATCCATGGAGTTCAATGTGGGCTGGTTGCGGCAGCGTCTTGATGTCATCAAGGTTGACCGAGCTGGCCTCCTCGTGAATGTTGTTCCAGCTGCAAAAGCTATCTTGGAAGAGGAGAAGGATCTGGCTGCTGAATCAAGGAAGGTAGAGCAGGCTGTGCAGGACTTGAAGAAAATAACGGAAAGATATCACGCTAGACTGGAGATGATGCTCTCAAGGAACTATAATCTTCTAGACGGCCTCTTCTAAACTTCATTCCTTTATTGTTAATGACGTTTGTGTCAAAAGTTTTTAAACCTCTTTGCGGAATAAACTTCATTGGTTTTTGATTGGTGAAACAGGTTTTTTTCATTGACACATCTCTGAATATAATTGATGATTCAAACATGTAATGAAAATAAATGCCTGTATTGTTGACACAAGAGAGCGGTGGTCGTGCATGATATGCCTTGAGCCACTTTCCATTGATAACTGCTTCCCGGCTCGCCCCGTCTACCTTAATGATCTTGTAGTAGCCGTTATTGTAAGCCTTGGTGACTGCGTAGGGACCTTCCCATTTTGGTGAGAACTTTGGTGCAGACATGTCTTGTTGGATGTGTTTGGCCGTTTTCAGAACCAAATCTCCCGCTTTGAAAACGCGTGGTTTCACAATTTTGTTGTATGCCCCGGAAATCCGATTCTGTACACCCGAGCGTGTTCTTCTCGCTTTATTCCTTCTAAAATCCAGTGTCTAACTCGCTATTCTAGAGTCGAGACTTCACCTCGTTCCAATGGATCCCGATTTCTTGCAATCTCGCTGATGGGATTCGATCTCTCGCGGGAGAATTGCATCCGCTCCGTAGACAAGTGAGTACGGTGAAACCCCAATGGAGCTTACGGGTGACGTACGGTACGCCCATAGTGCCATTGGCAACCGATCGTGCCATTCCCAGGATTGTCGTGTACCGTTAGGCCGATGATCCGGATCAATGTCTTGTTGGTACTCTCGGCTTGCACGTTACCTTGAGGATAGTAGACGGTGGAGAAGACCTGTTTAATGCCATACTCCTCAAGTAATTCCCGTACACGCTTGTTGGCGAAGGAGTGCCATTATCGGTGATGATGTGCTTGGGCACGCCAAAACGACAAATGATGTATTCTTTAATGAAAGCCACAATTGTTGCTCATGTGGTTCCCAGTAGGGAATGGCCTCTACCCATTTGTTGAAGTATTCCGTCGCGGTTATGATGTACTCGTCTTTGTCGATGACGGTGGATGGATTTTCCCGATAATTTCCAGTCCCCAGCTGTAAAACGGCCATGGGCTGCTTATAGAGTGCAGAGGGGTGGAAGGCGCATGAACAAGGTTCCCATGGATTTAGCACTTGTGACAGCTTTGAACAAAAACGGCTGCATCGTCCTCCATGGTCGGCCAATAGTATTTCTCATGTATTTGGAGAAACAGTTTCCTCTTCCCTTGATGTTCTCCTTCGTGTGTCCTGTTTCAAAGATGACTGGGATTTCTTCTCCGGCCGAGCATCGCATAGATAACCCCGAAACTCTTGCGATACAGATCCCTTCATGGAATATGAACCGCTTGGCTCTTTGCTTCATCTTAATGGCGTCCTTTTGACCGGCGGGAATTATGCCATCGCGGAGATAGCTAATGTAGGGTTCTCTCCGGTCCCAGTCAAAGGTTCACATTAAAAATCTCCAATTGGTGTGGTGGTGCCTGGCAATTTGGGCAGGATTTCTGAAGTAGTCTGGATTGAGCCTCCATCTCTTTCCTTGGGAGAGCGAGCTGTTGAGCTCTCGAATGATCGGAGTTCGCCAATCGTCGGTCTTGATGTCTTTGTGTTGCGGCAGCCAAGTTGATTCTATGGTTCTCCTCTTCACCGTCAGGGTTTCTTCCGCTCCTTCAAACTTCAGTTTGGAAGCCAATGTTGCTAGGCAATCGGCGTGTTTGTTGTTGCTTGCGACCAACATGGGTTACTGGTTGCATCGGCAAAGTAGTTTAGTAACCTCTCGTGCTTCCGATCGGTACGGGGCTAGTGTTACTTCTTTCAAAGTGCATATACTCCATTCATTTGATTCACCAAAGTAACTTGGAATCACCTCTTATCTCCGCACGTGTGACTCCCGCTTGTTTAGCTATTGAAAGCCCTATGAGGAAAGCTTCATATTCTCAGTGGAGTTGTTGGTGCATTCGAAGTCTAACTTGAAGGAGTGTGAAAATACTTCTCCTATTGGAGAGACTAACACCACGCTTGCTCCTCCAAAGTGTTACCGCTAGGGGTAGCGGAGCCGTCAAAATACAAGAGCCACACTTCTTCTTCCGAATAGAGACGTCCGGAAATTCTCCAGGGAGTTCTTCATGTAGTCCCGTAGTGTCTTCTCCAGAAATGCCGCCGAAGTCCGCAATCGCTTGGCCCTTGATAGCTCTAGGCGATGCACACGTTATGTCTAGTTCGACATTTGGAGAAGCCATTTGCCTGTCCTCCCGTCCGGGACCGGTTTTGAAAGTAAAAACTTTGCCGGATCGGATTTAGACACGAGTATCACCCTATTAGACAAAGCAGTAATGCCTAAACTTCGAATGGAGTGGATTAAGGCTAAACACGCTTTTTCCGCTATGGGGTATCTGAGTTCGGCGTCTCTCAATATTCGGCTGAAATAGTATATGGGACGTTCGATTCCCTCATCGTCTTCCTGAGCGAGTAAAGCCCCTACGGCGGTGTCGCTGAAGGCGGTGTAGAGGACCAGTGGGCTTCCCTTGTACCAGACATTTCATGACGGTTGGAGATGATAGTATTCGTTGAATTTTCCGAAAAGCCTCTTGTTGGGTTGCGGTCCAAACAAAACTGGATCCTTTCTTCAGCAAGGTGGTGAATGAGGCGGTAAGTTGGGCTAGACCAGGTATAAAACGTCGAAATGTAATTCACCTTGCCCATGAAACTCTGGAGTTCTTTCACGGTTCGAGGAGGCGGCATTGTGAGGATAGCCCGAGTTTTGGACGGGTCTACCTTTATTCCTTCACATGTCACCGAATCCCGTAAATTTACCCGAAGAGACACCGAAAGCACATTTCAAAGGATTCATCTTCAACTTGTATTCTCGACACCTCTCAAACACTTGCCTCAAGACATTTGTGTGGTCTCGCTCGAGCTTTTGATTTGACCACAATATCATCCACATAGTCTTCTACTTGTTTATGCATCATGTCGTGGAAGATTGCCGTCATAGCACGTTGATATGTTGCGCCGGCATTCTTTAAACCGAATGGCATAACGGTATAATAAAAATTGCCAAGAGGGGTTCGGAAAGCCGTCTTACTCGCATCGTGCTCATACATCCTTATCTGATTGTATCCGCTATAACCATCCATGAAGGAGAACATGCCGTGTCCGCTGGTGGCGTCCACTAACATGTCGATGTTAGGTAGAGGAAAGTCGTCCTTGGGGCAGCACTTGTTCAAGTCTCTGAAATCTACGCAGACCGGATCTGTCCGTTTTTCTTCTTTACTGGGGACCACATTGGCTAACCAAAGTTGGATGATGAATAGGCTCGATGAAGCCAGCACTAGCGAGCTTCAATTTCGTTCTTGATTTGGTCCTCTACTTCATGTCCGAATTGCCTCGGAGATTGCTTGATTGGCTTGGATCCGTGTATGACATGTAAGTGATGGGTGACCAATTTTTCATCCAGACTGCATTTCCTCGTATGTCCAAAGCGAATACATCTTGGTACTCCTTGAGTAGTTGAACAAGACTCGTACGTTAAATGCATGGATAGAGTCGAACCGATAGAGACCGGCCTGGGAGTTTCTTCATTCCCGATGTTAACAGCCTCGAGCTCGTCGATTGTGGGAATTGGTTCCATCTTGTAGTTCTTTGGGCGTCTGGTACTTCGTCTTGCGTTTCATCATTCTTGCAAAGATTCAATTGGGCGGAGAGGCTGGGTTCCGGTCTCTCCGCTAATTGCTAACAACTTGGCGCCGGTATATTGCTCTCCCCTTCGATCACGTTTCACCTCGAAAGTGCGTCCCCTTTTGGTGTGAGCATGAGTTGGAGTCTCACCGGATAGAGATGGACGCCTCGTTACGTAACGTGTGGCTTTGTAGTGTTTGGCCTCCAAAGTGGTGTAAGTCGGTCTCCTTCCTTGATTGAAGCCCACGTGGGTAGTGGGGTGCACGGGACTTTGTCTCGATCCTCCTCGTGTGGTACCTTTTGGCTCGAACAGCTCTACTCCGCATATTGGCGCATACGGAGACAATGATGCGGGAATGCGGATGACTTTCTCGTCTAGCATGGTCTTCGTGCACCGGTGATACGTCGAGGGAATGACCTTGTTGTCATGAAGCCATGGTCTCCCTAGTATCATATGGTAGTCCTGGCTCCCTTTCTATGACTTCAAACCTTGCTTTTGACCGGACAGTCCTACTGATAAATTCGATTGACATACCCGTATGTCTTTGGTTTGGTTTCCTTCAAAGTCCGTCATCGTGGTAGGCTGCCGTACGATCTTGCATGGGTTAACCTTGGCTGTCCCGAGAGTCTTGAGAGTGATTACGTTTGAAGATGCTCTGTGTCGACGAGGGCTCTCCCCGAACTCGAGCCCTTGATGTGCGCGGTAACATGTAGGGCCCGGTTGTGACCTCGCCTCTGCCATCATGTCGTCTTCCGTAAATATGACATTGTTTACGATATTTCCGACGCAGCTAGGACTTACGGACGAGAAGGAGTCGGTGTGCATCCGAGCTATTTTATTAATTGCAAAAAACGTGTCCGCCCGTTGATTCCTCGAGAGGTGCAAGAGTTCACACAAGCTTTCTACTAGAGATGCCGCTTCTGATCTACCGGGTCTCTGGTTTGTAGTAAAATCGTTGATCTGAGGGGAATTAGTCCCCGGAATCCCCTGAATGCTCATTTCTGACGTCATCTTGATGAGGAGATCAAGTATGCCGTTTACCGCTTCTTTGATCAGCTCCATGTTCTTCGTGTGAATCTCCTGTACCCGTGCTAGCTCGCTTAATGTTGGAAGTCTTCTGAGTATGCCGTCGGATACACCGTTAGGAGGGGGTATCTCCGTTGGAGGAGCCACCAGGATTTGAGACTGTCGAATCGGTCCTAAGACCAACCATCTCGGAATTGATTGAACGGTATTGAAGAGATTGACTTTACAACCGAGAGATCAACCTCCCACTGTGGTCGCCAATTGTTTATGGGTGAAAACTACTCCTGCAGAATTTGGTAATTTGGGGTGTGGATGAGGAATGAATTTAAACCTTTAAACAAATGCAATGCGCGGTGATTGCTTGTAGATTCGAGAGATCAATCTGTGCAAGTCCGGCCTAAACCAAGAAATGGCCGTTCCAGACTTGTTTCGGTCACAAAGTGAAGGAGATGGGGTTGATCTTAGGGAGGGAAGCGAAGAAGGTGTTGAGATTGTGAAGGTGTTGGCTTGCTTATGACTTGTGACAGAAAAGTGAGCGGAGCTTACGGTTAATGTAAGGAGGCTCATGGGTGTTGATTTTCTGTCTTGTTTTAACTTGTGTTGTTGTTTGAAATAGGGCGGAGAACCTATTTATACAAGTCATTGAGCCTCATTCACGTCTCTCGTGGGAAGTGGAGGAAGTGGAGTGATGGAGTAGTGGAGTTGTGCGTCGACCGGTCTTGCCCACTTCTCCCGTTCATCTCTAACCGTCCATGACTTCCTAACACGTTCTTGTGATGGCGCGTTGCACGCCGCACGCCGTAAACCGCTGACCAATACCCCGTATGTATCCCCGCGTTTGTGACATGATTGATGTGTGGAATGTGCGGATCGTGGATCCACGAAAGATAGCATGCAATCTTTGAATTGAATAACTGCGTTATTCGTAAAGTCGATACTTGTGAAGTATCGTGTGTATTTTATGCGCAGTGCGCATTGTGGTGTGGTAAAGTGATGGGTAATGACACCTCACTAACCAAATAACTCCCGACCGTGGTTGTATAACCAAGTCAGTGAAGTTGAACGGATGAGATGATGTTTGAGACACTCATCTGCGACCGTTAATGAATACTAGGGTTTTTAAAGAGGTGCGCAAGCATCACTCTTCACTTGGTCGAAACCAAGCATGGGAAGGGCTTTGAGAGGACCGACCGGTCATGCATGTTGATGGCATGCCGGTGTACACGTCCATGTCTCACTTTCCCAAGAAGGCGCGATCTAGGCCACTCAAATTGACCGCACAGTTGAGTGGTTGAGATCGGCCATGCGGCAAAATTTCTTACCGCAAAGGAGTTGATAACCGCGTGATATTCCCGCACGCGTTCCAAGACAACCGTCCTTGGTCGGTCTTGGTCGATCACTCCAGCGTGTAGGTGGTAGGTTGATGTTCACACCTATACCTGATTATCCCATGAAAACGTGATCTAAGCCATTCAAATCATCCGGTGAAGTTGAGCGGTCGATATCAATTTGCAATTTAGGAAGTGTAACCACGCATGTTTGGGCGGGCGTTTTGGATTAGCCGGGCATGATATGCCTTGGCCGACCGCATGAGGAGATAGATGGGCCCACGGTGATCATCTTTGGTATGACTGGACTGTTTAATCTAATCTGTGACCCTCCATTCGTACCGGAGAAGATGGACGCGCGTGATGGCTTGAAACCCTAATTTGGCTTTCAAAGCCGTGCGCCACCTCTTGTTTGGGTGACGATTTTGTCACGGCCAAACATTGTTGGTCTTGACCGACTGGTCAAGTGTGTAGGCGGTCTCACGGTGATCGTGTTGACATGCTTTGGGCCCTTTAAGTCTACATCTACACCCTCCATCTATACCTGCGAAGATGGATGGTTGAGACTATTTTGCGACACATGTAATATGCCGCAAACCCTTATTTAGGGTTTTCCGTCCAAAATGCTTGGTATGAACGTCTTTTTGGCAAGCAAAGGCCAATGGCCGACCATGCGGGGTCGGCCGTGGGTATTCCATACCTGCTTGGGGGTGATGGAATTGATCTGGGGTCATCCAATCATGCTTACGGAGTTGGATGACTGCGATCAGATCATATCCGGAGACTGATACAGTCAAGTCCGGATGCTCAATCGGGCTAGTATAACACACCGAGAGGGGCTCAATCGGGCTAGTATAACACACCGAGAGGGGCTCAATCGGGCTAGTATAACACACCGAGAGGGCTCGGGCTAGTATAACACACCGAGAATCGGCTGTACGGGTATTTCGTACATGGTTTCATTATAGTGCTTGGAGGTTCGTGTTACTCTATATGAGTAACACTCAGTCATCATGCTACACTGATAATGAGTACAGGAAATACAAGGCTGATATGAAATTCACAGAATGGGACTGTTGCTACATGCTCCATTCTTGGTGAATTAAGTGAGGGAGTATCCAACACTTATAAATGGCTTTATCTTTTACAAGATGTCAGCGCATGATTTTTCTGGTTTTTACAAATTTAACCTTAAACGAAAATCCACCATCAACAAAGTCAAAGTTATCTAAACATGCATGCACAGGGTCCACTGACAAAATGTCGGGCAATGAGTCTTGAATCAGACTCTCAATCATGTTTACCTCGTGCAATTCATCATCATCACACTCTATGGGTTGTTGGTTCACACGAAAGACATTCAGTTCTACAGTCATGTTGCCAAAAGACAAATTCAATATCCCGCTACGACAATTTATGATAGCGTTTGACGTTGCCAAGAAGGGACGTCCTAAGATAACGGGAATATGATTTTCAGGATTATGCACAGGTTGTGTATCTAACACAATGAAGTCCACAGGGAAATAAAATTTATCAACCTTGATTAGCACATCTTCAACGATTCCCCGAGGGACTTTCACAGATCTGTCCGCTAATTATAGCGTAACGGGGGGTTGCAATTCCCAAGACCTAACCGTACATACAGAAATGGCGGTAGATTCACACTAGCTCCTAAGTCCAATAAAGCTTTTCTGATTGTATGCTCACATATAGTATAAGAGATAGTTGGGCTACCTGGGTCTTTGAACTTAGGTGGGGTTTTGTTTTGAATAATTGAACTTACTTGCTCGGTGAGAAAGGCACGCTTATGCACATGAAGCTTTCGCTTTTGTGTGCACAGGTCCTTCAAAACTTATCATAGGCAGGTATTTGCCTGATTGCTTCGAGAAATGGAATGTTTATGTTAACTCTTTTGAACATTTCCAATATCTCGTTGTATTGGGTACCCCCCTTCTGTTGTACCAACCTCTGTGGGAATGGAGCAACAGGTACATGACTTGGCAAGGGAACATCTATATCAGAAGGACTCTTGGTCTTATCAACAGGCTCAGATTCTTTCTCTACGGTAGATGTTTTCTGCGGTGTTGTGTGTACTTGGGAGTCTGATGTAGACTCTCTTGACGGTGGTACACCTACATGGTTCTCAACAATTCTACCACTACGGAGAGCGGTGACAGCATTCACATGATTATGTGAAGTTTCATTGCAGGTAGAGGAGCCTGCTTGAAACACATTCTTTGGATTTTGTTGGGGTTGACTAGGAAGTTTTCCTTTCTCTCTCTCATTCAATGCATCACAGATTTGCCCTATCTTAAGATCTAGGTTTGTGAGACGTTGGTCGGTAGTTTTCTCAAGTTTTGAAAGACCTTGGGTTAACAGAACGACACGCCTTCCAAGCTAGTCTTTTTCTCTGAGGTACTGAGGGTGTGGTGGTACTTGGGGGTTTCTAGGATATGAGTATCCTTGGTTGTTATTTGTTGGTCCCCCTTGTACCGGTCCTTTGGACCATGAGAAGTTAGGGTGGTTCCTCCACCCTGGGTTGTAGGTTTGAGAATAAGGGTTGTTCTCTTGCCTCTGGTATAATGCATTGGCTTGCTCGGCTTTAGACTCTTGAAATGCGTGCTAGTCCGGACAGCATCCACTAAGTGGTCGAACTATGGCATGCGGCACAAGTGGCCATATCAATTTGGTCACGGAGAGTAGGGGCATTAGATTTTACATTCTTTTCCAACTCAAGCACTTCTATTCTCCGGGCCAAAGAAGCCATTTTTGCATTTCCCTCAAAGTCAGACTCAATTTTATGAACATTGTTGGTGGGGGTAGTCCGTTTCGGTTCTCGGATGGACTCCCACTGTTGAGTCTTTTCAGCGACTTCGATTAGAAAAGTCCAAGCGTCATCAACACTCTTGTCAATAAATGCACCATTGCACATTGACTCGACTGTGGTACGGGTTCTAACATCTAGACCCTCATACAAGATTTGCACGAGTCTCCATTTTTCAAAACCATGGTGGGGACATTGGAGTAGTAATTCATTGAATCTCTCCAAGTACTTTGCTAGAGTTTCATCTTCTAATTGCACAAAACCATTTAGACATTGGCGAATTGTCGCCGTCTTATGGTTGGGGAAAAACTTTTTGAAAAACTCTTTTGCGAGGTCATCCCAGGTTCTAATCGACTGTGGTTGTAGGGCATGAAGCCAAGACTTGGCTTTGTCTTTCAGAGAAAAAGGAAACAATCTCAATTTGAGGGACTCCTCTGGCATTTGGTTAAAACGCAGAGTCCCACAAATATCCTCAAAATCTCTCACGTGATGGTATGGGTTCTCAGCATCGACCCCTCTAAACACGGGTAGCATATGAATGGTGCTTGCTTTCGGTTCAAACCGACAAGCATTAGGCGCGTAATGATGCAAGAGGGCTGGCTTGCCCTAGTTGGGTACATGTAGTCCTTGAGACTACGGGGTGGGTTTGGTTCATCACCCATGATTTACATTTGAGATAGGTCCGGGCTTGGGTTTTCGGTTGAAGAACTGGGTATGCTTACGATTTCGTCCGGCGGATTCTAACTAGTCGATTTGTTTGGTCTCTAAAAGACACAATCATAGCCTAGCTAGCGCATCTAGCATGTTAACAAACAATCACGTTCAACATAGAAAAGCAAAGACTCAGAAATGACCCACTAATATAAGACTCAAGCCCAAAAGATGGCTTTTTGAAGTTGTAAAGCCCAGCAGTGTAGGTGTATTTTAGCCCACATGATGTGGGCTCAGTTTGTGTAGACAGCCCAATAGCTCAGCTGATGCGGGCTTAGCTGTTTAGGGTTCAGCCTAGGTATGTTGGTTCTAGTTTATGTTCAACCCGGTGGTTGAGGGCTTCAAATTGAAACACACACGGTCACAAAAATTTCACAAAAATTGACACAACCTAGTGGTTTTGCAGGCTGGTCTATGCAACAAAGACAAACTTTGTAATTCAAAGACAGGGCACACAAAGACCGGGCAAGGCACAAGCAGGTAATGTGCAGCTCTAGTCACAAGACTCTCACACAAATTGCAAAGACACAGCAGAGCCGATGCACAAATTCGAGTGGCGGGGAGAACAAAAGAGTTTAAAAACTATGTATGGTGCACAG
Organism: Papaver armeniacum; assembly: GCA_023531295.1. NCBI lineage: Eukaryota > Viridiplantae > Streptophyta > Magnoliopsida > Ranunculales > Papaveraceae > Papaver > Papaver armeniacum. Next base: position 22,874 of record JAJJWW010016963.1, on the reverse strand, counting down.
TGTTTGATGGATGTGCTCACTCAATGGTGAAGCATGTGCCGGTGTGTATTTGAAAAACAATCTAAATGCTAATACAACTCAAACTCGCTACTTAACATTCATTCAATCATCGAAGCTCACAAACACATTGCGAGATATTGTTGTACAAAGGATGTCAACTCGGTCATTGACCTCGCTTATTAGAGTTCAAGCACAAAGTAATGCAATTATTAGCAGGGTTTTGTGCTCACAGCAAGTCTCACAGATGCAAGGTTTAGCAGATATCAAGGTTCAACATGCATAAGGGTACAGGGCAGATGGTTTAGCAAGCTCATGTTAGCAAATGCACAGATGCACATATGAGCCAATGGATGACAGATTCAACAGGGTCACAGGATAGCTATTCAAACTCACACAGAATTGACACAGCAGATGGCATTTAACACAGGTTAACAACAGAATTGGATATCTCCAGTTCAGAGCATGCTTTTCAGATATGAGCTTCACTCAAAGAAGAGTTTTTATGCAAAGACACCGTATGCAGATGAAATCAACTCACTCAGTTGACTTCATAATCTCGATTGATATCAACTAAATATGGCAAGATTTGCAAAGAGGGTGATCACAAAAGGTCACAAAAGCTTTAGTTTTATGGGTAGAACATGCAAAGTACAGGGCACTTTACTTAGTTGACTTCAACTGAGGTTTTCAGCTAACTTGCACGTATCTTGATTCACAGGTCATTAACATGGTTTGTTAAGATCAAAGTTCACAGATTATTCACAGGACAACTACAACCTCACAGCTACAGGGGCTATCCAGCTTGTGGCTCAAACTCACAGCTACAGGGGCTGGAGTAGAACACAGTTTCCTAGAGTTGGTTGACAGAATCAAGGTCTAGCACAAGTTCAAAACATGCATAAGGATACAAGGCATGAGATATCACTCCCTCAGTTGGCTATCCAAGCTAAGAAATTACAGCTCATGCACACAACACAGGTGGTGGCTCAAACTTGTAGCTTCAGGGGCTAGCAAGGGAGCAGGGCTATCATGCAGTCAAGGTAATGCTTGGCAAGGTATCTAATTCAACAGGTTACCACAGGGGAATGGATGGTTCACAGGTTTTGTGCACAAGGTCAAAAACACCAACAGACAATCATTCATTCATTCATGCAAGGAATGGTTGAGACACAATACCACCAGTATTAACTGGGTTTAGGAAATTCCACCCTGGTTGTACTGCTCCTTGTTCTTTTATTGAGTTTGCTCAGTTTGCTCCACAAGTACCTGCTAGCTCAGGGGAGAAAGTCAGTTCTCAGAATTGTACAGGCTTCAGCAGAGATACAAAAACTACAGATGACAGCTGTAGAATATTGGTGAATATAATTGCAACTAACTTCAAGCAAGATTGTCAGTGATGCAGCTCATGCTAGTTAAGTAACTGAACTTGAAAGTGACAACTAATGAGATTGAAATGCAGATTATAGGAAATGGTTTAGCTAACTAACAAAATAACATTCTCAGATACAGCTAACTGAAACAATGTACAGATATGTAATGAAACTAAAGATCAAAAGAGAAAACTTCAATTGTAAAACAACTAATATGTTAATGATCAAGCTACAGCTACATATGGCTACAAATACAAGACAATGATGCTGTTATGCAAGACTGAGTGATAGCATATATTGACAGGAAGTTTAACTAGACTAATATGCAGAGATATACAGAGTTAAACTGAGTTACACTAGCACAGAAGATAACAAGGAAAATATATACAATGATGGGTTGAAAAACAGTGAAGAAAAAGCACTAAAGAGCAAACAGCACACTACTAGTTCCCCGGCAACGGCGCCAAAAACTTGGTAGGAGCTTAAAGGTGTCTTTCCTACGTATTACTGCAAGTGCACAGGCCTATTGGAGGCAGTGGCAAGCACAGGTCGAACCACAGAGAACTAGTGTGTGCAAGATTGTTCTAAAAGTTTCTCAACTGTTTTCAGGGAAGGTGACTTAAATGTATGCTTTTGTTTATAGTCTTTACGACTGAGTTGAGGATTACACAGCTAAAGTAAAGGTGAAATACAAAGATTGAGGTTGCAAGTACTAGGATTATCAAATCCACCACTAGTTTAGGTTATGCGATTCAACTAATTCGAATGCTTTTGTTCCTATGACAGATAAGGATAAAGTGTCAGGTTTGTCACTTATCTATGGAGTTTCACCAATTGAGGTTTCAATTATCAGCTGAGAATACTACTCAGAGCATTAGATGTCTAGTTAAGAACAACTAATCAAAGAAATAGCAATAATAATTAAAGTATGAGCTGAAACATACTCAACACAATGTTATCCTAACTACAATGGATGCATGACATTCATTGTGAGAGCAGTGCATTGAGATGTTAGCATTGAACTTCTCTTAAACATTAAGCATGCAAAAACACTTCAAATAGAGTTGAATAGCAGAACACCAAACTAGGGTTTTATTGTAAATCCTAGCTAAGTAATTTAGAACATATTCAACATAAAAACAGACTTTAAATTAAATTTGTAAACTAAACTAAGAACCCTAAAATTGACTAACTCTTCTCTTACATCAAAAACATGAATTTATACTCTCAAAACATTTCCAACTAACAACTACACTGACCCAAACTTGATTTCTCCCTTGCTTCACCTCTGAATCGACCATGCAGGGGGTTGTTGGATAAAACCCTAATCCCAACTGCCTCAACCCTAGCTTCTAGGGTAAGAGACGCTAATGGTTGAGAAAGTGCGAATTAGGGTATGGAGGAGGTGGTGTTGATGATGTTTCTGTTAGGCAAGGTGATGATGGAGGTGGTGATGGCTCTGTGATAGGTATGGGTGAAGGTGGAGAAGAGGGATGGGTTTTCTCTGTTGGAGTCGTGGGAGAAGAAAGAGAAAGAGAAAGAGAGGAATGGGTTAGGTCGATGGGGGTATAGGTGATAGGGGGTTTTGCTGTGGAGCGGGCGCAGCGAGAGGACGATGAGAAGGTTGGACCGAGCGTAGGATGAAGATGCGCGAGATCTGAACGGCTCAGGGAGAATCGTGGTGATTTGGTGTGGAGCGGGAGCAGCGAGAACTGATGTGAGTGATGAAGCGACCGTAGGATGTAGCTAGGCGTGATCTCAACGGCTTGGAGTGGACGGGCTCGGATCCGGGTCGCGGGTCTTGGATAGCTTGGGCCCATGTCTTGTAAATGGTTTGCTCCTGATGCGCGCGCGGCTTTGGCTTTCGCTCCATAGACGCTTGTCTCCAATTCTTTGCTCTTTTGGCTCTTCAATTTCTCCGAGCTTTATTTATTACCTAAAAACACAAAATTAATTAATACAAATATTTATTCTTGAAAACAAAGAAAACACAGAATCTGGGATAATATCTGATTCTTGAGCACAAAAGATGAGTTAAATGCCAATAAATAGATGTATAAATATGCAATATTTGGCACTCATCAAGTGTCTGCCTATAAAATGACAATTTTGCCTTTTTTTTCTCAAATTGGGTGATTTCTTCTTCTTTTCATTCGTGCGACTCCATAGTAGCTACAAAACTCAAAACAAGCGTAAAATACATAATTTACAAGAAAAATAGCAAAGAAAGCATAAACAATAGATAGTAAATAGGATGTATTCTACACCCTATCAGTTGGCTGTCACTGCCAACCCGATGTCCAGCCGTGTTAGCCTTCCGCTGCCAACCCGATGTCCAGCCGTGTTGGTTGTCCACTGCCAACCCAATCTCCAGCCATGTTGGCTGAACATTGTCAACGCATTGGCCAAGGGACAATGTTCCTTTTTATTGATGGTGGATTTTCAACAAAGGGAAAAACCGTAAAATCATAATGCATGTTTCGACACGGCTTTCAGGCATGCAACGATTCATATTTTACGAAGCCATGATGAATATGTTTTCGAAAAGCCCCACTAGAAGAGCGATTCGATCCCTGGCATTTCATCGTGACCTCTATGCAGAATAACGTATTTGGACGGTTCTCCGTAGATTGAGAGCTTAATGCCTTCAGGACGTCGGTGACACTCACTGTTCCCTGACTGCATGAAAGAGACCCACCTCCACATAGAAGAATAGTTGGGCGGCGGACGCCTTCAGGACGTCGGTGACACTCATCGTTCCCTGATTATGTGGAGAGACCGTGTATAGATTCAGGCGGTTCTCCGTAGATTGAGAGCACTAACGCCTTCAGGTCGTAAACAACACCGTGACTCCCTGACTATGCACCATTCAGAATAGATGTGACGCTTTAACCGGCTAATATCTTTTCTGCAATAGATTAATTCTGTCGCGACATTCACCACTGAATTCCCAGAATAATCTATTATTGCTCCTAGTCCATGGTCGAATCCACGGCCTGATCCCATGGAATGGCAATAACAATTGCTCCTACTCCATGGTCGAATTCACGGCCTGATCCCATGGAATGGCAATAACAATTGCTCCTATTCCATGGTCGAATCCACGACCTGATCCCATGGAATGGCAATAACAATTGCTCATATTCCATGGTCGAATCAACGGCATGATCCCATGGAATGGAAATAACAATTGCTCTGATTCCATGATCGAATCCACGGCTTGATCTCATAGAATGACAATAAACTACTACATTATCTCATTATTCCGATTTCATGATCGAATCCACAGTTGATCTCATGAAATGGTGATAGATAATTTTAATTACTCCGATTTTATGGTCGCATCCACGATCCCATAGGATGGTAGTGCTTGCTTTATTATTCTGAATTCGTAGTCGAATCCACAGCTGATCCTATGAATTAATAATAAACAACTATTCATTTTTATTACTCAGTTTCATGAATTATTCTCCACTGAGTTTCATAAATTAGTAATAAATACTCAATAATCGGGCATCTGGACCGTCACTGAGTAAGCCCCACAAAAATGGTGCAAGTGTACTCGATAATAATGCACGACTGAGCACCCGGATGCACGAACGAGCATCCAAAAACATGGACAGATGAGGAATCCTACGCAAAACAGGAGAAAACAACAATAATAATAAAATAATAAGAGGTGCCCAGGGTCGGGTCCCACCGACCGGCCGGCCGTGCCCTAGCCGTGGCCGGTCCCATGCCTCTTTTATTATTTTGTTATCTTATTTTGTTATTTTCATGAACTCATGAAAACTCCTTGATTTTAGCAACTTTCCTTGTTTCTATGCAAAACTCATGAATTCCCCATAACTTCATGGATTCATGAAATAACATTATAAAATAGGAAAAGGTGTGCGGGACCAGGCAACATAGCCGGCCGGCCATGCCCTAGCCGTGGCCGGTCCCACACCTTGCAATCCCTAGTCTTTTATAATTATTATTTTCCTCAATTCATGAAACTCATGGGTTTGAGAAAAAATCATGATTTCGTCATAACTTCTCAAATTTTGCTCGAATCATGAAAAACCAAAAGCCAACATGGTCACACGACCATCTAGCCTCTCAAGGCATACATGCTCATTCCAACAAAAATCAAGAATTTCAGTCAAGATGAAACTCTTCTGAAAATTCACCGTTGCTCGAACGCACATCAGAAAATACTGAAACTCTCAGTATGGAGACACGGGCACCACGGCAACACGTGCATGCCTTCATGACCGACCAGGGTCATCCTTAGGGATTGCACAAAGCCGGTCCCACACATTTTCATAATTCTTACCTAATTTGCTCAATTGCTCGTATTGGGCCCAAACTATCTCCAACCAACCTGGGGATTGCTCAAACGACCAACAACTGGTCACGTGACCACCAAGAGCCGGTCCTATGCTCTCTTGGTCGGTCCCCATCTTTCATACCTAGGTTTTATCACCTAATGCTGAACCCAACAATATTTCAGTAAATGATGAAACCAACATTTAATCATCATTCTTTCACCAACCCTCCAACTGAGAACCCTAGTGTATGCTCACTCGAGCACTGGGCACCACATGGACGCCCATCATCCCATGTGGTCGGTCCCTCTATCACTCATGACCTATTTTCAGCGATTCATCAACTATGATCTGAAATTAGGGTTTCGAATAAATGTTCTACGAATCATCATTCTGAGTAAGATTCAAACACTAATGAATTTATATTGATTCAAAGAACTCAAGATCTGAATTAATCATATAATATTTGGTAATATACCAATATTTTAATATTTTATTGGGTCACGTCACCAATAAATATTTCGTCAAATTGAGCAACACTTGCTCAGTTGCTCAAATATTGATCCAGCTATCAATATTTAGTAATCAGTAATTTGTCGAATTGAGCAATATTTGCTCGATTGCACGTCAAGTTATCAATATTCAATATTTTGTCGAATTGAGCAATACTTGCTCAGTTGCTCGTCAAATTCTCAATATTCAGTAATTCGTCGAATTGAGCAATACTTGCTCAGTTGCTCGAATATTGATCCCACTATCAATATTCGGTAATTTGTCAATAATTAAATCCGAATCGAGCAATACTTGCTCGGTTGCTCGAATAATCCACATATATTCAGTAACTCATCAATATTCAACAACTCGTCGAATTTACAATATTTGCTCAGACGAGCAACATTAACATTCATGAATCCCTGAGAATTAACATGCTCGATTCAAAAAAACCTAGAATCATTGTCTAATCAGTCAACAACTGACAAACTAAATACACGTCTGTCATGCAGACTCCACGATTCGTGAGACATCAAACACGTCAAATTGGGGGATAACAACTAAGGTTTTGGTCTGGCGGCCTACAACATGTGGATTTCATCCACGACGAGAAATGTGCGTAAGTTGTGTAAACGGTTGAAGGAGTTAGCAAAGTAGTGGGTGCACGATCCGTCAAGTCCCACACGACATGGAACTGACTTTACTACGATCTTCCACTTGCCCACTCTTCCACTCATGAAACCTTCACACTTACAAGGATCAAGGTGTTCACAACTCTGACAATATAAATAAGTCTCTGAATCCATGATTGAGGACAACGAATGATCACTAGCTATCAGCAATCGTCCACACAGAATTTATCGAGTAACTACTCTCAAGAATTCATCAATCTATCAGAACTTATTCGAACTCAACAGTTCACCAATTATTGCAGAAACCTTCAAAACATCCACAATCCTTGATCATCATTGATTCCACACAATTCTCAGCTTCCCTCCTACAGATCAACCCATATCCCTCTTTGCGGCCGAATTGACTCTGGAATGGCCATTGACTTGGTTTAGTCCGGAGTCCTATAGATTGATCTCTCAAATCTAAGCACTCCCTTTGCAGTGCATCTGTGTGAGGTTGAGCAGTTTGCTCGGTTCGAGGAGTCTCGACACGCTCGTCTCTTCATTTCCCCAAAAAAATAGCAAAACGTTTTTCCCCATCCACAGATTGGCGACCACAGTAGGAGATTAATCTCTCAGTTGCAATATCAAACTCTCACAAAATGGTTGATCTTAGGTCAGGTTCAGTCACCAATCCCAACACAAACAATGCTAGCACTAGCTATAATGGTGGTACTCCAGAAACTACTCATACTTCCAACATCGGTGCTGGTGATACCACTCCTCCGCAAACCAACATTGGAGACAATCCTCTCTTCGGCCGGTCTCCCGAAGAAATTAGATAAAACCCACCTACCATAGGTGATCTCAAGAAGGTGCAAGAAACTCTTGCCAAAAATCAAATTGACATGGCTAACACATGGAAAGAGCTGTGCAATTATCTCAAAACTCTCACTGACAAGATGTCAAAGAAAGCTCAGAAGAAAGGAAAAGCCAAAGAAACATCTCCGGATGCTGATCCTGAAGTCACTCCGATCCATGTAGTAGATGATGATGAGGTGCACAAAGCTGCAGATAATCCACCAACAAAGGAACTTGCAGGCTTCATCACTCGTGATGACCTGGAACGCTTCATGGAAGATCGAGGAAAAGACAAAGCATCATCTGTTCATCGTCATCAACCTTTGTATCCTACTTCTACACAAAGAATTCCTCTCCCGAAAAGCTACACCTCCCTAACATTCACACTGTACAATGGAACAGGAAACGCTTGAGAACACATCTCTCGATTCCTGGAGGCACTAGGAGAGCACGAACAAAATTATGTCGTCCGTCTAAAAGAATTATCGAAATCTCTGACAGGCCGAGCATACACCTGGTACAACAACATTGCACCTGGAGCATCGCTAATTAGGGAGAAATGGTTAATGCCTTCTACAGGAAATACTTCTTCGTCTCAGAGGATATTACTCTCTCCGACTTAAGAAGAATGTCTCAGAAGAGCAATGAACATCCGAACGATTATGTGAAGAGGTTCAGAGTTCAAGCTTTGGATTGTCATGACCCGAATGTCACTGAACAACAACTGGTGGACTTGTGCATCAACGGAATGATCCCAGTCTACAGAGCCTTGCTGGAAAATCTCTGGTTCCATACTTTCTCAGAGCTTCATGAAGCAGCCAAATGATCATCGACTACTGCACCTGCTTTACTGTAAAGAGCAAAGTCTGCAAGGTGGAGGAACCTCGAAGCAGTCGACACCTAGTCAATAATCAGTACAATCTTCAGCCTTCTACAAACGTTGTTGCCGGAAGGAATGAAAGGAAAGCCGAGACACGGCATCAGAGCGCTTCTCCAAACATGCCAGGCTCCTCTGAAGGCGCGAAGAAAAGATAACCAATCCTGAAATGCACAAAATGTGCGCCCAAACTAGCATGGCCACGCCTCCCAAACCACAAACTGATCTCGACCACTCAACTTCACCGGACGATTTGAGTGGCTTAGATCACGTTTTCATGGGATAGTCAGGTATAGGTGTGAACAACAGTCTACCACCTACACGCTGGTATGATCGACCAAGACCGACCAAGATGGGTCGTCTTGAAACGCGTCCCAAACTAGGGATGTCACGCGGTTTCCAACTCCTTTGCGGCAATGGATTTCCATGAAATCGATCTCAACCACTCAACTTTACCGGTCAAATTGAGTGGCCTAGATCGCGCCTTCATGGGACAGTGAGGTATGGACGTGCACACCGGCATGCTTTGTCTACACACATGCCCTGGTCGGTCCTCTCCCGAATCCCTTTCCATGCTTGGTTTCGACCAAGTCAAGAGTGATGCTTGCGCACCTCTTCAAAAAACCTTAATATTCATTAACGGTCCGCAGATGAGTGTCTCAAAAATCATCTCATCCGTCCAACTTCACTAGCTTGGTTATACAACCCCAGTCGAGTTATTTGGTTAGTGAGGCGTCATTACCCATCACTTTACCACACCATAATGCGTACTGCATAAAATACACACGATACTTCACAAGTATCGACTTCTGAATAACGCAGTTATTCAATTCAAGATTACATGCTATCTTTCGTGGATCCACAATCCACACATTCCAGTTATCAATAATGTCACAAACTGGGGATACATACTTGGGTATTGGTCTCAGCGGGTTACGGCGTGCGGCGTGCAACGCGCCATCACAAGAACGTGTTAGGAAGTCATGGACGGTTAGAGATGAACAGGAGAAGTGGGCAAGACTGGTCGTGTGGCACCGACGCACAACTCCACTACTCCATCACTCCACTTCCCACGAGAGACGTGAATAAGGCTCAATGACTTGGATAAATAGGTTCTCCGCCCTATTTCAAACAACAACACAAGTTCAGACGAAACAGAAAACCAAGTGTTAATACAAAAAACGTATTCCAAGACCCAGAGCTTGCTTGCATCAATCACAAGCCTCCTCACCTTTCTGACTACAAGTCATAAGCAAGCCAACACCTTCACAATCTCAACACCTTCTTCGCTTCCCTCCCTAAGATCAACCCCATCTCCTTCACTTTGTGACCGAAACAAGTCTGGAACGGCCATTTCTTGGTTTAGGCCGGACTTGCACAGATTGATCTCTCGAATCTACAAGCACTCACCGCGCAGTGCATTTGTTTAAGGTTTAAATTCATTCCTCATCCACACCCCAAATTACCAAATTCTGCAGGAGTAGTTTTCACCCATAAACAATTGGCGACCACAAACGGAGGTTAATCTCTCGGTTGTAAAGTCAATTTCTTCCAAATCCGATTCAATTTTATCAATTTCAAAAAGGGTAGATCTTAGAATCAATTAAATCAACAATTCATTTCAAGATGGTGGAATTAAGGTTTGGATCAGCAATCAATTCGATGGGGCTAGTATGGATAACAATCCCGGTGTCGAAGTACCGTCGGTGGAGCTACCGTAGCCAACACATCTCGAGGAGCCGTTACCTCTATCACCAACACTAGCGGAGCGGAGACACCCCGTAGGTGTAACGCCTCCCATCACCGAGCCGGAGCAGCGCAAATCCCGGATCTCCTCAAGTGTAACACCTCCGGTGGTCACCCGGAGCAACAACTTTCACTCCCCCATCAGGACGAGGAGCCGGAGGCACAAGAGGAGGACCACCGTCTATTACCGTTGCAGACTTGATGGAGAAACAGGAAGTTCTTGCTAAGACTCAAACAGATATGGCCGCAACTCAGAAGGAGGTACTCACTTTCCTCAAGACCTTGACTGAACGATTGCCGCAAGATTCACGTCAATCTTTGGAGCCAACAAGAAGTGCCTTCAATTCACCCGGAGCAGGCGTTTCCACTCGGACCCACATGAGTGAAGAAGCTCGTGTTGCTCCTGAATGTTCAAGAGAAAGGGACCCGGACACCCAACTTCATCACACGTGAGGATCTAGAACGACTCCTTCAAAGCCGAGGCAAAGGAAATCTGACGGATGCACATCAACACCAACCTCCATACCCTCAAGATATGCAACGAATCCCTCTCCCCAGTTCTCCCTCTACGACGGTACTGGTAATGCTCGTGAACATGTCTCTCGATTCTTGGAATCCTTGGGGGAACATGAATACAATCATGTTCTGCGCCCAAAGAATTCTCGAAATCACTTACGGGAGGGCGTACACCCGTATAACAACATCGCGCCTAACAAAGATATCCAATCGGAGCGAGATGGTCGGTGCTTTCTACGAAAGTATTTCTTCGTGTCTGAACAAATCACCTTCTCGGATCTAGGAAGAATTCTTCGACGGAACAACGAGCATCCTAACGACTTCGTCAAAAGGTTCGAACTCAAGCGCTTGGATTGTCATGACCCGAACGTCATCGAACGACAATTGGTGGAGTTGTGCATCAACGGGATGATACCTATATACCGCGCTCTGTTAGAGAATCGGGCTTTCAAACGTTCTCGAACTCCATGAAGCCGCCAAGCGTTCGGAACAACTTCACCAAAGATTGCTAGAAAGAACCGCAGTCGTTCGAAGTGAAGATTCACGTGAAAGTCGAGGGAGCGGGCGCCTCACGAACAAGCAATACAACACTGGGTCCTTCCGTGAGTGTAGTGGGCGGAGGAGAGAAAAAGAAAGCTCCGGTGACGGAACAACAAACCAAGCGGACATCCCCTAGCACACAATACTTCGTCTCGAAAAGGAAGACAAAACTCTGCGCAAAACACTAAATACACGGGTTTTACTTTTCCCATGAATGAAGTGATAGAGCTCTTGGAAGCGTGGATCCAAGACGACGCCGTAAAGCTGCCCCCTATCAGACGTCCTCCAACCGAGGAAGAAATGGCAGATCCCAGATATTGTTGCTACCACAAGTTCGTCCATCATCCAACCAAAGATTGCAACAAGTTGAAACAAATATTCAGGGAAAAGGTAGAGACAGGGGGAACTCCATCTTGGAAACGAAGGTGTTCATAGAGACCCTCTACCTATCGGGAACCGCATGATTTCGGGGATTACATTGCATAAAGACCGTACAATCTATGATGGAACACATATGTGAAATTTTGTACTTCTCCAAAGGACAGCGTCAAGACATATTTGCGGCCCTCAACCACGTTGTGTCGGGTAGGCGTTTGTATCCGATAGCGATCCAGAACCCCCATCTTTTCCGAAGGACGTGAGCAATGAAAACTGGGGACTCCTAACTGTCACTCGTTTGAGAGGCGTTGAGTTCGATAATGCGCTGATTGACGCGGCTTCCGAATTTAACATCATTACCGTCAAGACCTTGAGAGCGGCAAAGATTTCAAAGCAGGAAGCTACTCGTCACCCGACTATGGTTAAAGATTCGGCAGGAGAGCTTAGAGATGCATATGGATACATCGATCTTGAAGTCAAATTGGGTGCTGCCTCGACGCAAGCAAAGTTCTACATAGTCAAAGATCATCCCAACGACGACATGATCCTAGGAAGATCTTGGATGCATGATAACAAAGCCATACTGGAAGTCTGTCCTCTACCGGTTTCGACACCTGAAAGAATCTCCAACACGCCTTCTGGATCTCCTGATGACTATCTGCTGCTGCACCAGCAACTTGCCAATGTGACACAACTTCCCGGAGAGAGCCTGTCGGCATACATTGAAAGGTTCCGATCTCAAGTAAGTCTCACCACACAACTCTCTTTGCAACCTACCGCCCCTCATTCTGACAAGTCCTGGGGACTGGCTCCAATCAACAAACCAACCCCGACTAAGAGATGTGAATGGGAGGCCGGCCCTTTCAAACGTTTTATCAGGAGCGTGGAAGCTGTTTTGGTCAAAGACGATGAGGCCAAGGTCCAAGTATCTGCACGACCAAACCCGTTTGGAATTGGAGACCTGGTGACGAAGGCGACTACGTTCAATGTTGGGAGCGTGACGGTGAAGATGACCACTCCACCTGTCTCGCCTACCGAAAGAGAAGATGAACCGTACCTGGTAGCATATGTTATCCTAGGCGGCTACTGCAAACTCATCAACGCTGATAAACTAGAGGGCATAACAATTCACTCACGATGGCTCAAACCCTACCGAACTTAAGATACTGTGCTACCACTTTCCAGCATCCTCCACTCTTTAAAACGTTGTGCTATTTTTCCAGCGTGTTTCCTTTTTACAGTTTCATGACATACTTGTAATTCCTCCAGAAAATGATTGCAATACTTGCATTCACAGTTAGGGTTCCAATTTTCAATTCTCAATTTAATTGAAGTATTATTTCCATCTGGGAACCTCTCTACCCCTAAAAACACAAAGCCCTGAGTCGGCCTAAATCAACACACTAAGCAAGAAAGGAAATCCTAAACAAGCATCTCATGGGAAGAAGGAAATAGAACGTGTGCACAAAAGGAAAATGATTTGAGCCATCTGCCCCAGCAAAGCCAAGAAGATCTTGCATCAGGAGTACAGGTCCGTGGATATTCCATTATAGTATTACTTCTTTTATCACTAAAGATTACATGTGAAGGCGCACCCTTGCGCCTGAGAAGGTTCGGTTGCAGTCTTGACAAAGGATTATAAAAGAAAATCTTTATTCAAACAATCAAGTGGAAGAAAACCTTGAACTCGGCTGCCACTGAGTACAAGGAAGATATTCAAATGTACGGGATATACTTGGAAAGGGAAAAAGGAAGAAAAGAGGTTCTAGTCGCCAAGAGGATTAGCCTCGCTCACATCACCGTCAGATTCTGCTCCATCACCTGTTGATGCACCTCCCTTCGGATCCACCTCAGCTTCTTCATCAGACATCTCCGCAGCAGCAACGCATTCCATCCCAACATCACCAGTGGGAGCATCAAAGGGCATAGCAACACCAGGGGCCGCGCAAATTGCTTTCACATGTTCGAGTTCGTGCAGTATCGAATCAAGAATTATCACGCCGTCCCGGATCGGGTAATCACACTTGTCTTCACTCGGAGGTCGTTTATGCTCAACTCTCCGCCTCTTCAACCGCGCTGCAAATCTCTCTGCCCTTGCGCTTACTAGTGTCTGCAGCGTTTCCTCGCGCCTCCACCGCTCCTCCATGTCAATCGCAGCTGAAAGTGCACAGATACGTCCTCTGGCAATACGAAGGTGGGAGATAGACATCCCCTGTATAACACGACCGACTTCGCGAAGTGGAAGATCGATCTTAGCCATTACTTCTTCGTGCGCATGGTTTTCGGGCTTGTCAACTTCAAAACTTCTTTCTGGGGAAGCAACAGAATGAGCGTCCACCGCTTTCATGATAAACTGCAAAGGAGAGGAGGTTATGAGCACACACACATAAAAAAAAAAAAAAAAAAAAAAAAAGAGATCATCAAATCCTTCGATCAGTTAATCAGAAAATCAGAGCAGTACCTGAGATATAGAATAAACGACCACGTGAGATGATTCTTTATAATCTCACAAGTCGACAGAATCCCAGAAGGAAAAGAAGTCTTTACTTGCCACCTATGAAGGTCGCTTATTCGGGATAACAATCGACGAGGCTTATCGGATATACCCGAGGAAAGCCGTGTATGATGAAAGAAGTACACCAAGAAGCGGCCGAGCTCGGATATGTACAAGAGGAACCAAAGCGACTCACCGGATCAAGTCTGTTTCCTTCGCATCCTTAATCGAACCAACCAGTTCCGTGGCAACGCCCGACTATCCGGTAAATATGTATCTACTTTAGCCTGGTCATTTCGGTATATATGTATGTCACCATCTCATGCCTACCACACAATAGTGTAACCATTATGTGCTAGGCGGGGACTTAATGTTGATGCTTGGATTTTCGTTTAAGGTTAAATTTATAAAAATAAAAAATCATGCGCCGACATCTTGTAAAAGATAAAGCCATTTATAAGTGTTGGATACTCCGTCACTTAATTCACCAAGAATGGAGCATGTAGCAACAATCCCATTCTCGTGAATACATGGAATTCCTCCAGGGTTGGAGCATGTAGCAACAATCCCATCCTGTGAATTTCATATCGGCCTTGTATTTCCAGTACTCATTATCGGTGTGGGCATGACGACCGAGTGTTACTCTTACTGAGTAACACGAACCTCCAAGCACTATAATGAAACCATGTACGAAATACCCGCATGTGCCGACTCTCGGTGTGTTATACTAGCCCGATTGAGCCCCTCTCGGTGTGTTATACTAGCCCGATTGAGCATCCGGACTGACCGTATCAGTCCGGATATGATCTGATCGCAGTCATCCAACTCCATAAGCATGATTGGATGACCCCAGATCAATTCCATCACCCCCAGGCAGGTATGGAATACCCACGGCCGACCCCGCATGGTCGGTCATTGGCCTAGCGTGCCAAGAAACCGTTCATACCAAGCATTATGAGCGGAACACCCTAAATTAGGGTTTGCGGCATATTACATGTTATGCAAAGCAGTCTCAACCATCCATCTTCGCAGGTATATATGGAGGGTGTAGATGTAGATTCAAAGGGCCCAGAGCATGTCAACACGAGCACCGTGGGCCCGCCTACACACTTGACCAATCGGTCAAAACCAACCATGTTTGGTCGTGACAAAATTGTCACCCAAACAAGAGATGGCGCACGGCTTTGAAAGCCAAAATTAGGGTTTCAAGCCATCACGCGCGTCCATCTTCTCCGGCACGAATGGAGGGTCACATATTAGATTAAACAGGTCCGGTCATACCAGCATGACCACCGTGGACCCATCTACCTCCTCATGTATTCGGCCAAGGCATACCATGCCTGGTTAATCCAAAACGTGCGCCCAAACTAGCATGGCCACGCCTCCCAAACCACAAACTGATCTCGACCACTCAACTTCACCGGACGATTTGAGTGGCTTAGATCACGTTTTCATGGGATAGTCAGGTATAGGTGTGAACACCAGTCTACCACCTACAGCTGGTATGATCGACCAAGACCGACCAAGATGGGTCGTCTTGAAACGCGTGCCCAAACTAGGGATGTCATGCGGTTTCCAACTCCTTTGCGACAATGGATTTACTGCATGAAACCGATCTCAACCACTCAACTTTACCCGGTCAAATTGAGTGGCCTAGATCGCGCCTTCATGGGACAGTGAGGTATGGACGTGCACACTGGCATGCTGTCTACACACATGCCCGGTCGGTACTCTCCGAATCCCTTTCCATGCTTGGTTTCGACCAAGCTGAAGAGTGATGCTTGCGCACCTCTTCAAAAACCCTAATATTCATTAACGGTCGCAGATGTGTGTCTCAAAAATCATATCATCCGTCCAACTTCACCAGCTTGGTTATACAACCCTGGTCAGGAGTTATTTGGTTAGTGAGGCGTCATTACCCATCACTTTACCACACCATAACGGGGTACCTGCATAAAATACACACGATACTTCACAAGTATCGACTTCCTGAATAACGCAGTTATTCAATTCAGCATTACATGCTATCTTTCGTGGATCCACAATCCACACATTCCAGTTATCAATCATGTCACAAACTAGGGAATACATACTGGGTATTGGTCTCGGCGGTTTACGGCGTGCGGCGTGCAACGCGCCATCACAAGAACGTGTTAGGAAGTCATGGACGGTTAGAGATGAACAGGAGAAGTGGGCAAGACCGGTCGTGTGGCACCGACGCACAACTCCACTACTCCATCATTCCACTTCCTCCACTTCCCACGAGAGACGTGAATAAGGCTCAATGACTTGTATAAATAGGTTCTACGCCCTATTTCAAACAACAACACAAGTTCGGAGATTTAACAGAAAACCAAGTGTTAATACAAAAACGTATTCCAAGACCCCGAGCTTGCTTGCATCAATCACAAGCCTGCTCACCTTTCTGTTACAAGTCATAAGCAAGCCAACACCTTCACAATCTCAACACCTTCTTCGCTTCCCTCCCTAAGATCAACCCCATCTCCTTCACTTTGTGACCGAAACAAGTCTGGAACGGCCATTCCTTGGTTTAGGCCGGACTTGCACAGATTGATCTCTCGAATCTACAAGCACTTACCGCGCAGTGCATTTGTTTAAGGTTTAAATTCATTCCTCATCCACACCCCAAATTACCAAATTCTGCAGGAGTAGTTTTCACCCATAAACAATAGGGTAGTACACAATGGATGACAGCTAAGATGTCCTTTATTTTCGGGAATGACTTACGAAATATCGCAAGTGTACAAATATATAATCTCGCAACTCTTCTAAATCTCGCTAGGTCTTCACATCTTTCTCGTGTTTTAGCTGTCGTCATTCATTGCGTCATTTATATTACTCGTTTGCGACACTTTCACAATGCTGTCGTTTATTGATCTCGCGAAGTATTGATGTCGCGATATTCTGATCCTACATTTTGCCTCTTCTCATGTCTTCTCTGCGAAGAAGATAATGCCATGAGAATTAGTATTTTAAAATGCCGCAACTGTTCATATTTATCTGTTTCGATCCCGTACTTTTACACAGAATTTATTACACATGTTTCTTCTTCCACTCTTTTCTTCACACGTCTCTTTCAACCGTTTTTTCTTGACCATTCACGTCCCCTCTCGCATTAAATGCATTCATCTTCTCGAGAATTCTTCTCTATATATAGTTTTCTCACCCTCCTCTTCTTCTTTTTTACTTTCTCTCTGCAATTTTTCTTCAATTCTCCTCCTCCGCAATTTACGTTTCTGCTACTGTAAATCTCTCTTTTCTTCTTTCTCTTGATCTTCAATTCTCTAATCATTCCCATATTCTGAGAATGGATCCACCTGGTCGTAGATACGAAACCCTTTTGAGTGAGACTCAAAAGAATTTACAAGAGAAAGGTTTCACCTTGTCTACTATTCCCAATCAAGAATATTCATCTATTCTTTCTGCAAAGTTGTTTACTGATCATCATTGTGATGATCAGAAAATCATAATCTCGCTAGGTCAACTCCTCGCAGGTCTTCCCATTCCTCTCTACAATCCCGAACTGCCCTTGTTCTATGAAATTCTTGCTCATGAGAAATTCTCGCGAGCTATTTATCAATTAAGTGGTGATTGCATCCGTCTAATGCTTGAATTCTCCAATCGTGGCGCTGGTAAGGGATCTCTATGATCTCTATATCCTGATAACGTCAGAGATCCTAAATTCGCAAACTTAGAGATAGTCGCTGAAAAGTACACGGTAGAAAACTTTTTTGAAAATTATGAAGTGATAAGTATGAAGAATGATAAATCTCGCTGGGGTGCTCGATTGAAAAGAAAAGAGAACGTTCCCGACGATAAGATACTTATGTTAGATATTGATTAGCACTCTGGCAAGAACAATGTCCCTAGCTACTCTAAAGATGAGAAGTGGTGTGTCTTTCCGCTATTTTTGAACGGACCTTACATTTCAGGTTCCAATGTACTCCCTGCGAATATCGCAAATTATCATCCTTGGGTATTTAATTGGCCCGAGAAAGCAAAAGAGGTACATTCTCTAATTTTCATTCGCTTTGCGATGCTTCCTTCCTTTTATATCTACTAAGCTTGCGAAATTTCAGATTACTAAATTAAGAAAAAGTTATGAAAGAAATCCAAAGCCAAGTACTTTGGCGATACTTCGCTCAATCACGGATGAAGTAATAAATATTTTCTCTTATTATCCACAATATTGTTGCCTCTATTTCTTATCTTCATTCGTGTACGTAGATTGGTGCTGAAATTGCCGGAGAGGAAGAAACTTCAAAAGCTGCGAGGAACAAAAGGAAAGGTAAAGGCCCTCTTGGCAAGAAAAAATCTGCTGCCCCATCTTCTAAAAAATAAAAGACCCATTCTTCTTCTCGCTCAAGTCCTCAATCTAGTGAGAGTTCTGATGAAGAAGACGATGATGTAGACATTTCTACTGCGAAGGAGGATCATTCAACTGAATCTCCTATGACGTTATTGTCTAATATCTTTTCAGACTCCATGCAGGGACTTGGAGATGACCACCTCTCTCAGTATATGCGAAGCTCTCGCTAGTATATGTGATGCTTCTTTCTTTGGAGGGTAATGAGTCTCTTCGGGGATCTCCGGATCATTGACTCCCGACTTCTTGAATGCACTCGGTGCCTTGGTATGTCTATGTTTCTCTATTCCTTCATAATTTTAATTTTAAATCATATATTAATAGTTGCTTTATCTTTCTTTATAGTCCGGAAGAGCTTCTTTTGTTGTTGCCTCGGATCTTGAGAAGAGGCGCAACAACTTTGAAAAGAAAAATCTTGACTTCACAAAAAGAACGAAGAACTAGAAGTTGAAGTTGCGACATCTCGCAAGAAGAGTGAAAATGAGATTGCTGCTCTTCGCGAAAGAATTCAACAACTGGAAACTCAATCTTCTACCCAGAAGAATAAAATATCTACCCTTCAAAGTGCTAATCAAAGAACTTTATGGTATAAAACTCTTCTATTTTCCTCATTTTTACTTTGTCATTTATTTTCCTTTGCCTGACTTATCATTTTCGCAGACATTTATAATCTCTCTGAGGAAGCCATCCTTCTCCATTCATTTCCTGAGCCTATGGATAATGATGCTCTTCTCGCTCATCTCAACGAATCTTTAAGTAGTTCGTCAAACAAAATTAGCTCTCTTTCATTAAATGAACTTCAAACCAAATTTCATCTCTTAGAAATTGAGCATAGATCTAGTTTAGGTTTAGCCAACCGATTTAAACGTTTATATCTTAGCTCCCACGAAAAAAATAATATTCTTAGGAAGAAAATTAGTAGCCTTATAGATGACAAGGATCGCATTGCTAATCAAGGTGCACAGGCATTAGAGAAATTCCAAAAAACTCTTCTTGAAGTTCAAATTGAACGAGATGAATCTTTTCGCCAAAATGCCATGCTTAATGAGCGAGAAAACCAAATTCGTTCACTTCTTGTCATAAATAGTGACGATGAATTCGCTTGGGCTGCGAAAGTTCTAGATAATGCCGTAAATAACTTTGGTGTTAACATCACCTTCATACTGAGAGCATACTTGCCTTGGTTAAAGATATGATTTCTGACAGAGAAGGTTGTTAACTCGCTCTTCTTTACTTTACCACTTCTTATTTGTGAAACTCGCTATTAAGTTACCGACTCATTATCATACGTTCGCAGGTTTGAGAAGAGGTATCAAACAAGGATTGAAGAACTTGAATCTGAAAAAGAACAACTTGCAAAGGACCTCTCTCTTCGCAACAACAAGTATTCCAGGTTGAAGAAGCAATTACAAACTACAGTAGCGAATTTCAATAATGACGTTGTTCGTTTTCGCAATTGTTGATGGTGGATTTTCGTTTAAGGTTAATTTTTAAGAAACCGGAAAAATCATGCGCTGACATCTTGTAAAAGATAAAGCCATTTATAAGTGTTGGATACTCCCTCACTTAATTCACCAAGAATGGAGCATGTGGCAACAATCCCTTCATGAAATTCCTCCAGTGAATTTCAACAATCCCTTCCTCGTGATTTCATATCGCCTTGTATTTCCAGTACTCATTATCGCATGGCATGACGACCGAGTGTTACTCTTACTGAGTAACACGAACCTCCAAGCACTATAATGAAACCATGTACGAAATACCCGTATGTGCCGACTCTCGGTGTGTTATACTAGCCCGATTGAGCCCTCTCGGTGTGTTATACTAGCCCGATTGAGCATCCGGACTAACCGTATCGGTCCGGATATGATCTCGATCGCAGATGATCCAACTCCATAAGCATGATTGGATGACCCCGGATCAATTCCATCACCCCAAGCGGTATGGAATACCCACGGCCGACCCCGCATGGTCGGTCATTGGCCTAGCTTGCCAAGAAACCGTTCATACCAAGCATTATGGACTAAAACCCTAAATTAGGGTTTGCGGCATATTACATGTGTTGCAAAACAGTCTCAACCATCCATCTTCGCAGGTATAGATGGAGGGTGTAGATGTAGACTTAAAGGGCCCAGAGCATGTCAACACCATCACCGTGGGACCGCCTACACACTTGACCAATCTGTCAAAACCAACAATGTTTGGCCGTGACAAAATCGTCTCCCAAACAAGAGACGGCGCACGGCTTTGAAAGCCAAAATTAGGGTTTCAAGCCATCACGCGCGTCCATCTTCTCCGGCACGAATGGAGGGTCACAAATTAGATTAAGCAGGTCCGGTCATACCAGCATGACCACCGTGGGCCCACCTACCTCCTCATGTGATCGGCCAAGGCATACCATGCCTGGCTATCCCAAACCGTCCACCCAAACTTGCGTGGTTACACTTCCCAAATTGCAAACTGATCTCGACCACTCAACTTCACCGGACGATTTGAGTGGCTTAGATCACGTTTTCATGGGATAGTCAGGTATAGGTGTGAACACCAGCCTACCACCTACACACTGGTATGATCGACCAAGACCGACCAAGATGGGTCGTCTTGAAACGCGTGCCCAAACTAGGGATGTCACGCGGTTTCCAACTCCTTTGCGACAATGGATTTCTGCCGCAAACCAATCTCAACCACTCAACTTTACCGGTCAAATTGAGTGGCCTAGATCGCGCCTTCATGGGACAAAGTGAGGTATGGACGTGCACACCGGCATGCCGTCTACACACATGCCCTAGTCGGTCCTCTCCAAATCCCTTTCCATGCTCGGTTTCGACCAAGCTGAAGAGTAATGCTTGCGCACCTCTTCAAAAAACCCTAATATTCATTAACGATCGCAGATGAGTGTCTCAAAGATCATCTCATCCCTCCAACTTCAACAGCTTGGTTATACAACCCTGATCAGGAGTTATTTGGTTAGTGAGGCGTCATTACCCATCACTTTACCACACCATAATGCACACTCGCATAAAATACACACGGTACTTCACAAGTATCGACTTCCTGAATAACGCAGTTATTCAATTCAGCGTTACATGCTATCTTTCTTTCGTGGATCCACGATCCACACATTCCAGACATCAATCATGTCACAAACTGGGGGATACATACTGGGGTATTGGTCCGACGGTTTACGGCGTGCGGCGGCAACGCGCCATCACAAGAACGTGTCAGGAAGTCATGGACGGTTAGATATGAACAGGAGAAGTGGGCAAGACTGGTCGTGTGGCACCGACGCACAACTCCACTACTCCATCACTCCACTTCCTCCACTTCCCATGAGAGACGTGAATAAGGCTCATGACTTGTATAAATAGGTTCTCCGCCCTATTTCAAAAACAACACAAGTCCAGACGAGATAGAAAACCAAGTGTTAATGCAAAAAACGTATTCCAACACCCAGAGCTTGCTTGCATCAATCACAAGCCTGCTCACCTTTCTGTTACAAGTCATAAGCAAGCCAACACCTTCACAATCTCAATACCTTCTTCGCTTCCCTCCCTAAGATCAACCCCATCTACTTCACTTTGTGACCGAAATAAGTCTGGAACGGCCATTTCTTGGTTTAGGCCGGACTTGCACAGATTGATCTCTCAAATCTACAAGCACTCACCGCGCAGTGCATTTGTTTAAGGTTCAAATTCATTCCTCATCCACCAAATTCTGCAGGAGTAATTTTCACCCATAAACAATTGGCGACCACAGTGGGAGATCAATCTCTCGGTTGTGAAATCAATTTCTTCAATACCCAATCCTGTTTGGCTAAGTTCCGAGATGGTTGGTCTTAGGACTTCCCCAACAAATTCAAATCCCGGTCGAAGTTCCTCTAATGAAGATACCCCCTTCCCAACGGTGTACTCGCCGGCGCAACAGAAGAATCCCAACGATAATCGAGTTAGCTCGGAGTACAGGAGATTCACACGAGGAACATGGAGCTTATCAAAGAAGCGGTAAACAACATACTTGATCTCCTCATCAAGATGACGTCAGAAATGAGTGTACCAGAGACCTTTACACCGGGGACTGATTCCCCTTAGGTCAATAGTTTTACTGTGAACCAAAGACCAGTGGACCAGAAGCGGCATCTCTAGTGGAAAGCTTGTGCGAACTCCCGCACCTCTCCGAATCAACGGGCGAGACGTTCGCTGCAATTAATAAAATAGCTTTGGATGTACACTGGCTCCTTCTCGTCCAGAAATTCTAATCATGCTTTCCAAGCATCTCAAACAATGTTACATTTA